>JAWPHD010005118.1:0-32500 GCA_037043455.1 Cyrtodaria siliqua
GGGAGTACTAATTCGTATACTCCAGTGTAATCTACTGAAGTTAATGTTGCTTCGACGCATATAACTCAGTGCACGATTTTCAAGGCTGGAATAGATGAAAAGCAAAACTATTTCCAACGATGTACTGGATTCCAAATTACACAAACAACCATATCTTATTGCCGTTAAAGCTCACGTTAAACAATATTGTGCTAAAGCTTATGAAAACTCTGGGATTAATTTATTTTGGTCTATTAAAAATTTAGGCGACGTTCTTGATAAAATTTGCAATGAACGTCAAGCTTCATCTATAAGTACTTATGATTTTTCTACATTATATACAACGTTACCACACCACCTTATTAAAGACAAGCTTACTGCTCTCATTCAAAAACGTTTGCTAGTGAAAATACTAAAGTTTTGGCCTGTAACAATATTAAAGCGGTATTTACTAACGGCAGTTTGGACAATTACACTGTGTGGTCTTGCCATGAAGTTTGTGAATCACTTATTTTTCTATTACATAATATTTTGGCCAGGTATGGAACTACCGTTTATAGACAAATTGTTGGTATCCCTATGGGTACGAACTTTGTACCCCTTGTCACAGATTTGTTTTTATATTGCTATGAAAGAGGTTTCATGTTGAGTCTTTCACCAGATACCCAGGCAGATGTTATTGAAGCCTTTAAAGACAACTCTCGATATCTGGATGGCATATTGAACATTGACAACCATTTCCTTTCTACTATGGTTAATAATATATATCCTAAAGAACTTCAGCTTAACAAAGCTAATATATCTGATAATAAGGCTTCTTTTCTCGATTTAGATCTCTCGATTGAAAATGGTGAAATAATTAGCAAAATCTATGACAAGAGAGATGATTTTAATTTTGATATTTTTAATTTTCCCCATTTAAATGAGGATGTTCCCCGAGCAACTTCTTATGAGGTCTATGTGTCTCAGTTTAATTGTTTTTCTAGAGCTTGTACTCAAGTTGAGGACTTTAATATTCGTAATCTTTGTATAGCTAAAATGCTACTCCATCAGGGCTACCGTTACCATAAACTTCGTAAAACCTTTGCAAAATTTTATTATCGTAACTCTGATCTTCTTTCCAAATATAAAAATAATTTAAGAACTCTTCTTCGGCAAGGACTATCACAACCTGACTTCTCTGGTGACGTGATTTACAAACTTCGTAAGATCCTTGGTTATGAGGTTATGACCCTATCATTTTGCAACGCACTGGTGGTAGACCCATTTACAGTTCTCCACTATGCTTTCCTCTTTAATTGTGCGATGACCGGACAGGCGGTAGACCCTATGATGACGTCTACCTAAAGCCCAAAAGGACGGTGACGTTTGATGTTTGTCTGCAATATTGTCTTGCCGTGCCCTCAATGGTTTATTCTCTTGTTGCTCTGGCTTCTGCCAAGTCACTGAGTACCTTCTTTGTTGCTTTCAATGCTATTGTTTCTTTTTGTATTTATTTATACACCAGCATCTTTGTGTTTTACTTATAGTGCCTATTACTTCTGTCTTGTTGGGTAGAAAAAGTTCATGGCGGGGATATTTTTTATTTGCACTGTCCCGTTTTATTGGGATGAGAGAAGGGTAAGAGTGAGGTTTGATGCACCCTAGAACCTGATTTTTTTGCCACTGACCGTTCCAAAGCGGTCCCTTTTGTGTTTGTGACGTCATATGCCTTTATTCTTTGTTAACATTGCCATTCGTTTGTCCTTTTGCGTGTTTTGGGTTTACTGAAAGCTGCATTTCCTGTTCAACTTTTATACTTATTTTTAAAAGTGAAAATGATACTGGAGTAATGATACTGGAGTAATAATTATACATGCTAGTTGTAATGCTTGATACAAACTGCAAGATTTCCGTCTTTTTAAGTAATTAACCCGCCAAAACATTAACCCGCGAAAACATTAACCCGCCAAAACATTAATCCGCCAAAACATTAACCCGCCAAATCTAACAAGCCAGTTAACCTTTCTGACGTTCTGCTGACGACTCACACACTTTGAAGGCGTTCTGTGGCGGCCGTAAAGAGTCGCACCGACTATAAATCAGTAGTGTTATTACTTTCTGGTACTTTGGGATCATCAAGCCTAATATGTGCTTTAAAGTTGAATATCGCTTAATCCTGTGCTAGTGGGTGTTAGAGGTGTTGCTCTTTACATTACCTGTCATGAAAAGACTCCATAAAACCGAGTCTGCTACTTTTATCTCTTGTTTGTGTTTGTTGCTTCCAAGGGATCCCCTTTACAATATTTATTTACATGGTAATTATTGTTTGAGGGCAAAGTGTTTTATGGCATTTGCACTCATACTTATGAGATCACATAAATAGATTAAATAGCAATCAACAGGTCTGTTTAGTGGTAATTAAATATATGACGGTCAGTTTTATTTTGTGGCGGAGGCAGACCACCCACTGTTCCAGGGTAGAACCAGTACTGTACACCTCCCGCCATCCGTAAAAATCGACACTTATGTTTGTGATGTCATATCTTGACTTTTATTCTTCTTTATTGTTTGTTTCTGTGCGTGTTTTTGGTTGACTGTGATCCTTTATATCCTATTCGACTTTATATCTGCTTTTTTATATCCGTAACACCAAACGGATGTCGCAGAACGTTCCTTACGACTTCCCATTGCAACGACCGGGTTAACAGTAGAGTAAAATTAACCTGTCTCACGACGGTCTACACTCAGCTCACGTTCCCTGTTAGTGGGTGATTTTAGTAGTGTTATGACTCTCATACATGTATAGATACCGACATCGACCGTCCACTCGGGAATGGCAAGGGGGCAGCCGATTGGGGGAAACGCTGAAATAACTTATTGGTTTATGTCATTAAACTTGCTATCTCATGATCAGATGTAAACTTTAAATTAATTACCACGTTTATATACAGCGGTTGTGCCCCACCTTGGCGGTTTTATAGGTGTGAGTAGTAGTTGTTCGGCTATATATACACAAGTAAAATCATTATGTATCACCTTAAATGTTTCAGGTGTATCTTGTAGTAGTTCAATTACTTTTTGAACTAGTATATCCTACATTTATGTCTATTGTAATGGATTGATAATGGGTTGTGCAACCATGGTGACCGATTAATTGAAGTGAGAAGAGACAATGACATAAGTTATTTATTACACACACAATGTGCTTGAATCTGTCTACAAATTTAAAATATGTGTTTGTCAAATACATCTTGTGAGAAGAAGCATTGAAGTGTTATGGATTTGAGAGAAAATGGAAAGCGTGCTTATAGCAAAAGACGCAAGGTATGACCGTTCCTTTTATTTGCCAAATTAATAAAAAGTATTCTTTATAATTATGGCATCTTGGAATATAAATCATGCTTTTGAATGAATTCTAATGCATCACAAATAAGATGATTGATGCATATGTATACCTGATGTGTATACATAACGTATTAAACATTATAATTTATTATAATTATAGTATCCGATATTTGATTATTCTGTATATAAGACGTTTTAAGTTATTCATGATCCAACTGCACCGCAGTTAAAATATCAGGTCGTAACTTATTGTTTTGTTCATTCGTGCTGTGTTCTTTTTAGTTTCAAATTGTTTGAGACATGTTCACTAGCTGTGAATATAACTGGCATTTACATTTATGAGGAATATTAGTATGTGTGCGTTTGATAGATACAAGAAAACTGCAAATAAACTAACGGATATAAAACCACCTTGACACATCGCGTTGACGTAAAATTCGTGTATTGCTGGGTTTTAGTATTAATGATTATTATTAGTGAGTAGCTACAATAATAACAAAATGCTTTATAATGTTTTCTTCTTAGTTTAAAACCCGTTTAAACAGATATAATCTTATGATGGTATGAAAGTAGAATGGCCAAAGATGTGCGGAGTTTTTTTGCTGATATATCAAATTCATTCTTAATTTCTTGAAATTCATATCTGTTTGAACTCTTTGGCTATAAAAGAAGTATACACAGAAATAAATATAAAAAATCGGTTGACAATTCCGGTTGAAATATTACTAGATTGTCATTTGTCTTTTCTTTCTTTTTCTTCAATTTTAGTTTAAAATCTGGTATTCTGAGCAATACATTTATTTATTTCGGACAACATTAAACATTGAAATGGGCCAGAAAATTAAACAAATATATATATATAAATGAATATGAAACATGAAATGAAACATACTGCACATTTTGCACAATGAATATCGTTTTTATATTTATTGTTCGGGGCTGCGCTTGTTTCCGTCAAAAAAAATAATTCAGCTTTAATATGATCAATTTTATTAATAAGTACATAATATGTATAATTATCATTCGAACTGAAATTTATAGTGGTAAATAAAAATACCTTAGTTTTGAAAATAGGTTGAGAAATAAACACAGCCAAAAAACATTTTGTGTGGGGTGGGGTTTTTTTCATGTAAATTCCTGGTTGATGGGAAAGCAGAAACTTAATTAATCTCAAGTAATTTCAGTTAGCCTTAATAACTTGATATAAGACGTTCAGAGTGTCTTAGTTTACATTTATACAGACAGTACATTTTGGACACGCACAAAAAAATGGATAAAAATTATAAAAAAAAATCTTCAAAAGTTTGATGCAGCATGATTTTGTATTTAAATTGCCCTATCAAAAACAACTTTTGCATGTGCTTTTTTTTTTATTTCTCACGATTTTGAAAAGTAGGTATTTATTTACTACTAAAAATGTTTGTTTAGCAACTTGAGTAATAATTATAGAATTTTGTTTGAAAAGTCAATGAAACATTTGGCAGAAGCGAGCGAACATTAGTCGTGAACATCTTCGTTTTATGTTCAACATCATTTGAAGCTGAGAGCACTTACGGTCAATAACTCTTGCACAGTTTTAAGTATTATATAGGTTATTGAAATATTACTTGGAACGAATTATTTTGTCACAGGACTATTCTATGGACTAATATATTTCACGTATAAAACAACACAAAACAACTTTAAGTAAAATTTTACAAAATTGTTCGGATATAAAGGGCACAGTTTCTGCCATATAACTCGTATAATCCTTCTGATATTATGTTAACCTACTGTCATGTACTACATGGCCGACGTCATGTACTACATGGCCGACGTCATGTACTACATGGCCGACGTCATGTACTACATGGCTGACGTCATGTACTACATGGCTGACGTCATGTACTACATGGCTGACGTCATGTACTACATGGCTCACATTATTGCTGATGTCTAAAATATGCATTTGGTTGAATATTTCACTTGACCATAATACCCATCCATTTTTTATAAAAAAAAAATCAAGATGGCTGAATAACAGTTCTAAATAAAAAAAGAACCTTTCGTAAAGTCGTAACTTGTACTACTCCTATTGAAGATACGTTGAATATAATTGTTTTACTTGCAAAATACTTCATATATACATACATAAAAAATTAAGAATATTTTACCCACTGTTCAAAACTTCATTACACGTTTGTATGTCTATAAAATAATGGACCTGTGCGCATGCCATGCATATTCAGAGAAAATGGCGCAAATCGTCAGAAAAAGATTGACATGTATCACACATATTGCTGATTGACCTGCTATTTTTATGCTGATTTATTCTATTTTATAGTATAAAGAAATAGACCTTTAAATTAAATTATTATATTACAAAAAAAATTGTAACACTCTCTATTGAATACCATGTTGTAATATTGTATCTTGATTGAAAAATAAAATGTATAAGTCGTACAGGGAAAGTAGCATTCAAGGCCGACAGAACCATAAACACACACAGGAACACAGAACAATATTAAAGATGAATAAAACGCCAAATAAGACATCACAAACACAAAAGGGTTGACAATAGGGCTACCGACTTTCCCTTAGCCTCGTCCGTCGGATGGGGACGTAAACCGGGCGGTTCCGTGTATCTGTCTATCTTCCGAGCACGTTAAAGAACCATGGGAATCTATTCAATAATAACAGTATTGGGCACGGTTCCCGGATTTCTATGTATCCTTCCCCTCTCTCTGGGGCGGCTCTAACTAACCTACTGTGTTGATGAGCCGTTAAACAACATTCAATTCAATTGGAACGGTCAAAAGGCCGCTGTGACGGTTGGGTTTAAACCAGGTTCTAGGGTACATAAAACCTCACACTTACCCTACTGTCATCCCAATAAAAGGGGACAGTGTAAATAAATAAATCCCCATTATAAGTATATTATTACTTGCACCAGAGTCTGCAGCGAATAAAAAACAATCGTTATCAAAGAGAAAGTTCGGCGGTTGTGTTTGTGGGATGTGGTTCTTCATTTTGCAACACTGTCTTCACCTTCCTCGTCCTGGTGATAATGACAAGCGTTTGCGTTGACATTATCAAGTTTAGTACGTGTCATGACACGTCAGAAAGCAAAATAGAAACAGGAACTTGGATTTTGTAATATTTTATGGAATAAACAGACTACTAAATGTGTACTTTATGTATAGAATAATTTAATAAGACCGTCAGGTTTGTAAGATATAGATGTTATTGAATTGCCTACTAAATTTCTACAAACTTATTTGACGACGTCTTCTTATAATTTTGTCTAAGGCCAATACGTCTACTCGTATGTACTCATTGATTAGATAGTGTCCGTCCGTCATTACTGGGCACGCCTCTACTCCATGATCAGTTAAGTGTCGTTCCTTATGGCGTGGTCCTGCTGATGGCTTTGTCCGCCAACATTCCTTATATACTGAAACGAAAAAGAAACTCAACTCGGTAATGTCCGCAAAATATTACATGTGCAATATTCTGCTGTTAATCAGATGGTACATGGCTACGTAAGACATTTCCTTTTGGGAAAAAAATACTAAAAAAACACTTATCACATCAAATAGTATTCCTTCAAAGTTTCATTATTGACAGAGTACGCGTTTGGCTCAAGCCTGTGAGTAAACTTATAGGTGAGTAAACTTATAGGATGCAAAATCTTGCAAACTCTTTACGTTTACTACACTACAGTACTGAACTGGCTCAGTTTTTCAGAGAGGATCGGAACTTCAACATATATGAATTTCTTGTTACAAAGTGTACTGTGATTAAAACGTCTACAACATCACAGTTGTGTCCTTTCTCCAAGTAACTGCAACTTTTTTTTACAAAACATCTTGGGATTTCTTTGGAATATTATGTGGAATTAAGTGTGTAGTATATACAATATATAGCGGAAATTCCCAAATTGCATTTCTTTTTCGCTTCAGTATATCAGTATGTACTACTCAGTTAGTGTCATTCTTTATGGCTTTGTCAAAACCATAACGTCTGCTCGACTGTGCTGTATGATCAGTTGACGCCGTTCGTTATAACTTTGTCTCAGGTAATTTGATCGCATCGTCTTTATGATCAGTTAATGTCGGGTTTCTAATAGCGTTTTCTAAGATAATTTCTTCTACTAGTCTGTATTAGGCCTTTATTTTTTTATTCTATGTTATTGAATGTCGTAGGAGGAGTGAAAAAAATAAAAATAAAATTCCATTTGATTTCAATGATTTTATTGTTTAGTCGGAAAACAAATTATTATGTGAAAATACATACTGATAGCACCATTTTGATTAACGTTAATTGTCAATGGAAAATTTCAAATTTTGTTTTTAGGTAAACAAAAAGCTAAAACGTGCAAATTATTTGTTTATATATACCTTAAAAGTATCTGACATTATATCTGACGTTTTTTAAACTTTTTGACAAATCCTTGTGTGGCTGTCTGAAGCTTAAAATGGCCTATAGGCACTCTTAAAATAATCCCAATAAAAAATTAAAAAATGAACTTATAATGCTTGCCGCATAATATTTAAGTATAATACTAAATATCTTTTGAATAAAATCAAATTGTTCTGAACAATATACAAGGAATAAACAATAATAGTTTCAAAAAATTGGGAGCATTTTGCAACTTTCACTTTTAGACACCTTTTGCAAAACTGATTATTTGTAAAATATTTAGTTTTGTACAATGTTTACTTCAAATGATCAGATTAGTGTTGTCGTTTGTTTCTGGTGGATGATTTTTGCCATTCTGGAAGCATGGTGTACATATTGGCCTATCTGTGCCAAGCTGTGCAGGTCACGGATTTGCTGCAGTCCTTAAAATCTTAACCAACCACGAATACGTTTTTGGCCAGCAACATAGCGTACATAATTGCAGCCACCAGTCGTCCATTGTGTCTGTATATGCCACTGTCCAAATTGAAATGCGTCGATACATCATAAAACATTCTAACAGTGATTTTGATTGGATAAATGAGTCTATTGATACGTTTGCCTATTGACACATTCATGCTATTTTTTACTGCGCAAGTTTCCGATGTTTTTTTGTAAATGGCGGTTTAAACTTGCAGCGGAGGAAATAAAAAAAATACTGTTTTTCCATTTTTTTCTTTCTTTCTGAAAATGGGATTTTTTGATAAAATATAGAATAAAAATATAGTTCGTAAAATATAGAATAAAAAAGGCCCTACTCGGTTAGTGTCGGGTTCCTAGTTGCTTTGTCCATGATCATTTCTTCTACTAGTCTGTAATACTCAGTTAGTGTCATTCCTTGCAAAAACCATTTAAAACACTGAAACATTCTCAGATGTGACTACTTCCCCATTCATATTATTGCTGCAAGCAGGTTCTAACATTGCTAAAGTATATTTCTGTATATTTCCGAAAATGAAGAAAACAAGGTTTTGGATTCCAGGATATGTTAACCTTTTATATGTAAACAGCAAAGAGCCATATACTATGTGGCATACTATACGTCGATTGTTTTAACCATGTGTCGACGTGCCGTAAAACATCATTCATCGTCATTTTAAGAATAATTGATTTACAGTTATTAGACTCGGCGAGACGGGTTCGATTCTCACTGGGAGCTCAATTTGTAAGTGAGAAAGCGTCGATTCTTACGGATGGCGGGAATGTATACAGTACTGGACCGTGGTTCTACCCAGGAAAAATGGGATTCTTTGCTTTTACCACAATGAAATCGACCGTCCTAAATGGCCTAACATGTTAAACACAAACAAACAAACAAACAAACAAAGCCATTAAAGACAATTTTGTTTTTGTTTTTGTTTTTGTTGTCTTCACTGGTCGATGTAGAAAGTCACGTAAGAAACTTCACATTGCAGAACAAATCGGGACTGGTACAAACGAGACGTTGAGAAATTATGTTAGTGTTGCCAGTATCAGGTGTTCTCATAAAGTCCAGAGCATTACTATAATATGTAGTTAAAATACGTGGCGTTCACCATGTACTCTGCAAAAACGGTTAACAAAACAAAAATAGGTGGTCCGGGAATTTCGGTGTAGCGATTTAAAAGCACAGTGAGGAATAAACAAATTTAAGTTGGAGACCACCAAATGTACCAAAGATAGCGTTGCTAGTCCCCTAGTTCTCATAAGTTCCAGAAATTTACTGTCAGTGATTAAATACGTGCTAACCCTTTACACCCATGTACTCTGCAAAAACGGTTAACACAATAAAATGGCGCGGGGTGTGTGGGAGGGATATCAGTGTAACTATTTAAAAGCACGATGAGGAATACACGAGCCTTAGGTTCCAGTTTAATAGTGAATATTTTGTTTTGAGAAACGTACACAATAAGGACACTCGTTTAATCTCCCCCATGAGTGGACAGGAAGGGTCATTCCCTGCCACAGCTGTGTGGACAGAGGTTGAGGTCGTGGTCAGAACTGGGTGGATATTCTCTGCCCCAGTTAACAAATATAAGGCAGGTTATTTATATTTCTAAATATAAATGTTAAATTATCACCTAATTCTCATTTTGTAGGTTGCAATGTGGAAATCATTTTCTGAAAATAAAAGAAAATAAAGAACGGCAGTTTTATCAATTATAAAGAAGTGAACTGCTCAAAAATTAAAATAGATACGAGGTGTTACATATCGATAACCATGACAACCGTTTTAGAAATACATCCTAACCAGTGACGAAAAAACAGATATGCGGTGATTGTGTACTGAATAAAACAAACGCCCTTATGTTTGAATATCGTTAAAGTGCCACTCAACTTTAAATGTTAACCAAATCAAGGGTTTGTATGTGGTGATATATCAATGAACGCCCTTATGACTAGATATCGATAGCATTAAATGTTGGAGTGCCTTATTTACAAATTAAAACCACATATATTTCAAATTGCCGCAATGAACATATGAAATATACCACTTTTGTGTACACCAAGACTGCGACATGTGTATCCTTCACTTTAAAGCATGCTTTCGATCCATCATCATTAAAAGGTAGGCATCGTAATGCACCTACACATGTGTCAGTACAGTTAAACATAATCTTGTTTAAACAAATTGTTGTTTCCGTCCATTATGCTTTTTGTTTTGAACGTGTTTATGTGTTTATGCTAACATAATATAATTGTTTTATGGTCTCACTTATAACATAAAACGTTGGCATAACACATCTTCCAAACCTTTTTTTAAATAAATTGGAAGAGATATGGAAGAGTCAATGATGTCAGTCCAAATACAAATGAAAATCATCTTCACGTGCTTCAGTTTCAAATGAAATGTGCACGTGCATTAAATTGGACCGCATGTTATCTTCCTTGAGTTTAATTATTGTAATTGAACATGTTTGGTCACACACACGCACGCACGCTTACAAATACACACATACACACACACACACACACACGCACACACACACACACACACAGGTAAAAAGAGGCGAAAACATAACAATATTAAAATAAGTTCGATTTTGACTAATTATTAAAGGGGTTGATGCCCTATTTTCAAACAAGGTTTATTTTAAAGGGCTTTAAAAAAAAAAATGAAAAAAAGCTGAAAAAATTATCAAAATGCCATGAAAAACAAAGGATATTGTTGACCTATTGAAAATTTGAAAAGAAACACAAATGGAGGCAGCCATCTTGGAACGATGACGTCTTCGCGCCTCTTTACCATATAAGGTATACTGACAAAATGTCTTTTGAAGCAAAGAAAATCACTGCAAATGAAAAATAAGCCTAACATTTAATTATACATTTTGCATCTGTATGTTTGTTTTTGAATCAATTTGCAGTGAATGCCTTTGCTTTAAAATGTGTTTTGTCTATATGCAATTTATACTAAAAATGAGCGATGACGTCATCGTTCCAAGATGGTCGCCTCCATTTATGTTCTTTTCAAATTTTCAATCGATCATATCTCCTTTACTTTTCATGGCATTTTGATATTTCTTTCAGTCCTTTTCAAGTTTTACAGAGCCCTTTTAAACAAATCGTGCATCAAACCCTTTAAGCTGGCTGACCTACATTTAGAGAAGCAAATTGACTGATTAATTATTAAGCTGATTGATCTAAATTTTGAGAAACAAATTACCTGATACCTGGCTGAACTAATTTTAGAGAAACAAATTACCTGATACCTGGCTGAACTCATTTTAGAGAAACAATTACCTGATACCTTGCTGAACTCATTTTAGAGAAACAATTACCTGATACCTGGCTGAACTCATTTTAGAGAAACAATTACCTGATACCTGGCTGAACTAATTTTAGAGAAAAAAATCACTGATTATTAAGCTGGCTGACCTACATTTAAAGATCCTTCAATGTAAAATGTAACATTCAAGCATAAAACATGTTCTGGCGCCTGAATTTAAATCATATTCCACTAATTACCATTATATACGTATGTTGGTATAGCTATTTGGCATTTTTTGCTAAATTAATTCGTTATCATTTATTATAATTATTCACTTTTCGTAAGTTGGAAAATAGAAACTGTTATTACACGATACGACTGAATTATTGTGTGGTACTTATTTATCGTTTAGTTTTTTCCTTTGTTTATATACTAAAATCCCAAATTCGTTAGTCATTACAGCTTTTGGTTATTATGACAAATGTGTTGTGGTACATTTTGTTTGATATGTTCCAGATATTATGGATTCTCTTTGGACCTCAGTCAGTATATATGTTGTATTGATGCAGGTCCCGAAGCTTACTGTACACTATGGAGTCTCGTTGAACCCCTCTATCAGTATATATACTGAGCAAAAATAGAAACGTCCGCAACTTTACCCATAGATTTAGACACAGTGAAATTATATTTTATTTAATCTTATATGCCAATACCTTTGTTAAAGGCCAGCACTGTCATGAACACTGTACACTGTGGAGTCTCGTTGAACCCCTCTTACTGTGCACTATGGAGTCTCGTTGAACACCTCTTACTGTACACTAAGTAGTCTCGTTGAACACCTCTTACTGTACACTAAGTAGTCCCTTTGAACCACTCTTACTGTGCACTATGGAGTCTCGTTGAACCCCTCCTACTGTGCACTATGGAGTCTAGTTAAACACCTATATCAGTCTATAGTGTGTATCGATACAGGTCCCCTAGCTTACTGTCCACTATGGAGTCTCGTTGTACCCCTCTAACTGTACACTATGGAGTCTCTTTGAACCCCTCTTACTGCACACTGTGGAGTCTCGTTGAACCCCTCTATCAGTCTATAGTTTGTATCGATACAGGTTCCCAAGCTTACTGTACACTATGGAGTCTCGTTGAACCCCTATTACTGTACACTATGGTGTCTCGTTGAACCCCTCTTACTGTGCATAATGGAGTCCCGTTGAACCCCTCTTACTGTGCACTATGGAGTCCCGTTGAACCCCTCTTACTGTACACTATGGAGTCTCGTTGAACCCCTCTATCAGTCTATAGTTTGTATCGATACAGGTCCTCAAGCTTACTGTACACTATGGAGTCTCGTTGAACCCTCTTACTGTGCACTATGGAGTCTCGTTGAACCCCTCTTACTGTACACTATGGAGTCTCGTTGAACCCCTCTTACCGTACACTATGGAGTTCCGTTGAACCCCTCTTACTGTACACTATGGAGTCTCGTTATACCCCACTTACTGTACACTATGGAGCCTCTTTGAACCCCTCTTACTGTGCACAATGGAGTCTCGTTGAACCCCTCTTACTGTACACTATGGAGTCTCGTTGAACCCGTCTTACTGTACACTATGGAGCCTCGTTGAACCCCTCTTACTGTACACTATGGAGTCTCGTTGAACCCCTCTTACTGTACACTATGGAGTCTCGTTGAACCCCTCTAACTGTACACTATGGAGTCTCGTTGAACCCCTCTTACTGTACACTATGGAGCCTCATTGAACCCCTCTTACTGTACACTATGGAGTCTCGTTGAACCCCACTTACTGTGCACTATGGAGTCTCGTTGAACCCCTCCATCAGTCTATAGTTTTATCGATACAGGTCCCAAGCCTTCTGTACACTATGGAGTCTCTTTGAATCCCTCTTACTGTATACTGTGGAGTCTCTTTGAACCCTCTATCAGTCTATAGTTTGTATCGATACAGGTTCACAAGCTTACTGTACACTATGGTGTCTCTTTGAACCCCTCTTACTGTACACAATGGAGTCTCGTTGAACCCCTCTTACTGTACACTATGGAGTCTCGTTGAACCCCTCTAACTGTACACTATGGAGTCTCGTTGAACCCCTCTTACTGTACACTATGGAGCCTCATTGAACCCCTCTTACTGTACACTATGGAGTCTCGTTGAACCCCACTTACTGTACACTATGGAGTCTCGTTGAACCCGTCTTACTGTACACTATGGAGCCTCGTTGAACCCCTCTTACTGTACACTATGGAGTCTCGTTGAACCCCTCTTACTGTACACTATGGAGTCTCGTTGAACCCCTCTTACCGTACACTATGGAGTTCCGTTGAACCCCTCTTACTGTACACTATGGAGTCTCGTTATACCCCACTTACTGTACACTATGGAGCCTCTTTGAACCCCTCTTACTGTGCACAATGGAGTCTCGTTGAACCCCTCTTACTGTACACTATGGAGTCTCGTTGAACCCGTCTTACTGTACACTATGGAGCCTCGTTGAACCCCTCTTACTGTACACTATGGAGTCTCGTTGAACCCCTCTTACTGTACACTATGGAGTCTCGTTGAACCCCTCTTACTGTACACTATGGAGTCTCGTTGAACCCCTCTTACTGTACACTATGGAGCCTCATTGAACCCCTCTTACTGTACACTATGGAGTCTCGTTGAACCCCACTTACTGTGCACTATGGAGTCTCGTTGAACCCCTTCATCAGTCTATAGTTTTATCGATACAGGTCCCAAGCTTTCTGTACACTATGGAGTCTCTTTGAATCCCTCTTACTGTATACTGTGGAGTCTCTTTGAACCCTCTATCAGTCTATAGTTTGTATCGATACAGGTTCACAAGCTTACTGTACACTATGGAGTCTCTTTGAACCCCTCTTACTGTACACTGTGGAGTCTCCTTGAACCCCTCTATCAGTCTATAGTTTGTATCGATACAGGTTCACAAGCTTACTGTACACTATGGAGTCTCGTTGAACCCCTATTACTGTGGACTATGGAGTCTCGTTGAACCCATCTTACTGTACACTATGGAGTCTCGTTGAACCCCTCTTACTGTACACTATGGAGTCTCGTTGAAGCCCTCTATCAGTCTGTAGTTTGTATCGATACAGGTCCCCAAGCTTACTGTACACTATGGAGTCTCTTTGAACCCCTCTTACTGTACACTGTGGAGTCTCCTTGAACCCCTCTATCAGTCTATAGTTTGTATCGATACAGGTTCACAAGCTTACTGTACACTATGGAGTCTCGTTGAACCCCTATTACTGTGGACTACGGAGTCTCGTTGAACCCATCTTACTGTACACTATGGAGTCTCGTTGAACCCCTCTTACTGTACACTATGGAGTCTCGTTGAACCCCTCTATCAGTCTATAGCTTACTATACACTATGGAGTCTCGTTGAACCCCTCTTACTGTGCACTATGGAGTCTCGTTGAACCCCTCTATCAGTCTATAGTTTGTATCGATACAGGTCCCCAAGCTTACTGTACACTATGGAGTCTCCTTGAACTTATAATTGTATAGTTTGTATCATTTGTTACATATATATTTCGGAAGTAAGATGAGTTTGCAATATTGAGGAATGTAAGTTCAGTCGGTGAAACACGTTGTATGAATCATGTTGTTTTGTGTAGACGTTCCCTCGTGTTCCGTTTTGCTAACGCCTTTTTTATTGTTGCAAATTATTTACACAAACACTGATCTAATAAACTGCGTTGAAACGTAGCATAATTGATCATTGACTTCAAAAATGGGTATTTATTAACATTAAACCTGCTTTAGCATTGTTTAAGGTAAGTGGGAGTGTACCGCCGACAGTATATGGGAGGACTTTAACGCTTTCAAACTTATGAAACATGACTGTAAACCAGTATATTTGGTTGGATTATAGCAAACTATTTGGTTTTAAGGAAGCGCCGTGGCCTGGTGGTTAGAGCATCTGCCTTACATTCGGGAAGTCGTGGATTCAATCCCCGGTCGTGTCATACACAAGACTTTTAAAATGGAAGTAGTCACTTGTAACCCTTGCTGGACGGATAAATCATGGGTAGTGCTACGTCTGGTTGGCCCACTTTCATAAAAACAATGTTCACCGAGCAAATAATTAGTTTTTCTAGACCTTGTAGTCGAGTGGAAGAGTTTAATATTGGTAATAGTTGTATAACTAACAACTACTTCATCACGGCTACCGTTAACATACACTGCGAAAAACCTTTGCAAAATGTTATTATCGTAACTCTGATCCACTCTTAAAATATAAAAGTCTTCTGCGACAAGGACATCACAACCTTACTTCTATGGTGACGTGATTTACAAACTTCGTAAGATCCTTGGTCATAATCACTTTCATACATTTTTATTAAAATTGTTAATTTTTTTTATCAAAAGTGGTTATGCCACTATCATTTTGCAACGCTCTGCATGTTTAATGGTTGATCCGTTTATACTTCGTAACTATGCTTTCCTCTTTGTTTGGTATCGTATGACCAGACAGACTGTGGACCCTATGATGACTTCTATCTAAATCATCAAAGGACGGTAGCGTTTGATGTTTGTCTTAAATCTTGTCTCGTCGTACCCTTAATGGTTTATTCTGTTGTTGCTCTAGCTTGCCCCGTGTGGTTCCCGGGGGCCCCGTTTGGTCACGAGGCAAAGAATAGGGCCACTGCAGATCCCTTTGGAGGGGTAGGCACAGGGGTAGAATCCCCCCAAATTCATGTTCATTTTATCATTTTTTGTTCATGTTCATTAAAGGTCTTCATCATGATCCCTGCATTGTTTCAGGTACTATCTCGCTCGCATCAAAAGAGCGGTGGCAGAAAAACAATAAACGTGGCTCCAGCGTAAATGGAGTTTCTACGATTGAATTTGCAGCAACTCTGCAGTTCAGTGTGATAAGGTTCTAGGCCCATTTTCCATATTTTATCTCGATGTACATGGAAGATGAGCCTGGCATGTCCATGCCTGTTAGGCGACAAATAACCTTTTCGTGTATTGGTGCGCCTTAAAACCCCAATTCAATTCAATTCTGCCAAGTCATTAGGTACTTGCATTATGGCTTTTTTTGCTTTTTTTATATTCATACATACATGATCATCTATGTGTTATTCTTTGTCTATTTATGCTGCCTTGATTATTAGAGACTAATAACCTTCCGGGTATTTCTTTATTTTCACTGTTTCATTTTACTGGGATAACAATACTGTAAGAGTGAAGCTTGGTTAGAACCTGGTTAAAAAAAAACTATTTTGTTTGCCACTGACCGTTTTAAGGCGGTTGACCTATTGTTTACCCTTTTCTGTTTGTGATGTCATATTGTTTGCTTCTTATTAACATTGTTAATGTATTTGTTTGTGTTAATGCCTATTGTAGCATGGTCACTAAAATGTTCTTTTGTATTTGCTTAGGTTTAAATCGTGTAATTGAAAATAACACCTGTCGGAATAAATGGTGTACTCTAACTACTTATTGGAAGTTAGAGTATTGCAGACAGCTGAAATGTACATGCTACAAAACAAATAGAGTATGGTCTCATCCCGTTGGTTCATTACGTGGTCCAGCCTTAATTCTATTTAAGCGATGGGAAAGCTTATATTAGCAGGATTTTATAACTGATATTTTGGCTATAAGACACGTTTAAAAACATTTTTTACTGAACAAATGCGGTAACGAGTTTAAAATTACCTATTAAATGTTTCAATTTTACAATAAGCCGAAATGAAGTTTTTATTTCATACCCCAGCCAACCCCGTTTTCGCTTCATCGAGAAGGGGTTGGGTGGGGTATGAAAGTTAATACTCGGACCACGTACTGTGGTTTAAACCATACTCTATCTATTACTTATGGTTGACTATGTCGTATGAAAGCTACATTTCCTATTCGACTTTTATACCTACAATAAAGTAATTACCATAATGATATTTAATTATATTTTAGTTAAAGGAAAACTACTTATATTTCACTCACTGTGATCTCCAATATCATTCGCAACATCTCGTACACTGCTTCGCAGCATTGCGGGCAATCTTGAACGCTCGGTCAATCCCGTCATTCTTCGGGATACCGCCTCCTGTGTATCACGGCGCTTCGGTATGTTCAAAATATTGACATTCTGTTAGCGGGAAGGCAACGGCACAGAAAATAGGGCACTGTTGCTATGTAAACAATATGAGCGTTAGCCACACGTGTTGATGTATAATTTGAGTTGAGTGTTTGTTTGTAAATGAAGGTTTTATCACTGCTTTCATGTAAATAAACTATTGATGGAGCAATCGGCTGAATAACATTGCGACATTTGGGTGATAACTTTGATTATGAATGCAAATTTGTTTTGGCGGGAATCTAAAGCGCGAACCAATATAAAAACCTGCGTATTCGAGTAATGTTTTCCTTAAATGTCACCCGTGAACCCAGGTTGAAAGGGTGTCAAATGGCCAAATTTAAAATAAAAACATCAATTGCAGTGTCGTTTGTCCATTTCTTTTCAATTTGGCATATATGCCGTCTATGAAAAATACAAATTATATCAAACAATTTTATCATTTCAACCTCAGGGGTGTGTCCAGGTGTTAGGTGGGGTGAAGGTCGTTTGGGTAAAAAAAAATTATGTATTTAATGTTATAATGATGCACTTTCTGTAAATATAACCATTATTTATATCTCGATTTGTATTATTTGTATTTATATATTTCAGCCCTCCATTCACACCAGTGCCTCATATGGCGATTTTGAGGGAACTGCAAGTACCGCGTCAGGGGCATCATTCGTACCAAGATCAAGAAATGTCCATTCTGCACCACCAAGCACGTTGGAAAAGCCTGACCGGAACCGGAGACGACACCCCGCTGACTTTTCTGATGAAACACACACTTCGGGATATAGCACAAACTCGTATAGCGAAATGTCGGAATTCGCAAATTCGTACCCGAGTAACGGTAACAGGAATCACTTGTCTCCGTCGGCGAGAATGTATAGCAGTGACCATGACAACAGAGGCTCAGCATCCAGAGATGATAGAAGCCTCGCTCGAAATGGAAGAGATGCAAACTTACCTCACAGATCCCCTCGGCGGTCTGAGGAAAATCTGTCAAATAACCATAAACGTAGTGACTCAAAACTAAGTGTTAATGAAAGTGATATCTCGTTATCGAGTAGAGAACGAACAAGAAAAAATGCTGAAAAGGATAAAGAAAGAAACGGTTCGTCTCTTGACTTAAAAAGTCCTAGTAATAGACGTTCAAGTGTTGACCTTAAAAGTGAAACGCCAAAGACGCAAAAGGTGCCAACAATAGGTAACGTGGCGGTTACAGTCACGAACAATATTCAATATGACCCAAATGATCCATTCGCATTTATTCAACCTGTTGATGTGCCGTGTCATGTTAAATTGCGGAAATGTATGGGACCCATTATGGCTGTTTTACTTCTTCTGATACTGGCGGCAGCGTTAGGAGCGGCTATTTATTTCGCCTCAGCTTTGAAAGGTAAGAAAAATAAAATAAGTTTATCCAAGCGATATCATCTTACACCACATACCAGGTGCAAGTAACAGGCCCATAGTTCTATTTTAAAGGAGGCGGTGTATAGTGCATACGTTCCTCTCTATCCAGAGGTCCCGGGTTCGATTTTCGGGAGGGTCCCGCGTTCTGTCAAAAGCACGCTCATTATTGTGAAAGTAAGCCATCCTTCGTGCAGTATTAAGTGTTGAAAGAAAGAAAGAATATTCCATGCAATATCCGTTCCCACCTAAGGAAGGATACACCCAATCAATCCAAGGTACGGTCGTATATCAACGAGATCGATAATGGGAGTTGATGCATTGGTTCGCCTATGCGTTCCTCACGCAGAACGGCATATTTCAGGTCGACACAAAACTTAAAGGTGATCCACTGAACCGCAATTATAGCGGCTTGTCACGTTTCTAAAGTAATGTCTTCTTGCAAAGTTGTGTCAACTAGGCACCGCCTACTGTTGTAAAGCGATGTGTAGGCGTTGGATATTGGTCGAAAGCAACGCCTAGGCGTTGGATATTGTTGTATATAGCAATGTCTAGAAGCTGGATTAGTGGAACAGCAACGCCAGTGCGATGTATAATGTTTTAAGGCAAAGTCTAGGTTCTGGATATTGCTATAAAGTCCTGTCTAGGTGCTGGTTATTGTTATTAAGTCCTGTCTAGGCGCTGCTGGTTTTTGAATGCAATGTTGATTTATCAACTTGCATTTCTTAGTCATTGCTTTTGGCGCCTCCTCATCGCCATCTGGCGGAAAACCTGCATTTTTTCTCATAAATCGAGGCTTCAAGTCTTACATGCATGCTGATCTATGATAGACGAACGTATTGGATGCTGAAAACAACTATAATGCAAATAAACAGGTCGAGACACTCTACGAAAATCTATGTATGAATTGTGGGCTGAGCGAGTTTTTGCAATATGTGACGTCACACGCACCTTCCCTTGACAATGTTATATTCGCACAAAGAGCCAAAATTAAACGAGATTTCCGGGGGAAGGGTTGTTTCAATATATTTAGAGTTGTTTCAATATATCTATTATGTATAATGGTATATAGCAACAACTATTTCAAAAGAGTTTTAGTGATTCACGATGACAGAGAATTATTATTAATGATAAGTTGAAATAAACATGTTTAGATAGACACCACTGGATTGTTATTCTGTTGGAATATAGTAAATATATAGAAATCTTGTTATCGTTATATATTCTGTATTTAAGATTGGATTTGAACAAAACTTTCTTTCATATTTTGTGGAGTTCAGGGTCTAGTTGTGCAATAACGTTAACACGTGTCTCTACGTCATGACGTCATTGAAGTCACAATGTTATTACAAACCTTTTTTTTCACTGATCGCATTTGTTGCTTTACTATCAAATCAATCAGAGTGTCTGTCTCAGTCAACGCTGACAGTTTTAACAACACGACGTCATCCAAAATGGCCACAACGCTGACCGTTGTGACGTCATGACGTAATTTAATTTGGAAAGCCCGTGCTTGACCAGGTTCGGATCAAAATATATTCATTCATAACAAATGTCCAGGTTATCTGAGTGTTTATTCAGAACATGTGTCAAGATCCAGATTAACTGAGTTTTCATTCATATCATGTGTCAAGCTCCAAATTATAAGAAATGTTTAAACCGAGTTGCATTTTGTTTTGATGTTTTTTTTTATTTACATGCATATTTAAAAAAAATATTTTTATGTCCATTTTCAAAAAATATATTATGGAGTCCATTTTCTCAGTAATGATTGGTGAATTCGGGCACTGTACTTACAAAAAGATTTAATGTTTTGTTTGTAAACATGTATTTCGAAATCGACTAAATCATGAAACTGCACATGGCTGTGCATTTTAACATACTTCGTCCAGCTAGGTTCTGTTCTGTTTCTTGTTGTTGTTGTTGTTTTTTTATAAAAATTATGGCCACTTTTACCCTTGTATTTACATATAGTCAATTTCAATTTTTCTTCCACCTATACATTTGTATTTTTATTTTTTAGTAAATACTACAGTAAAGTTTATTTTCAATGTGTGGGACAGACATAGGGAAGTTGAATTAACGTGTAGTGCCTCTTGCTAAGTTATTTGTCCCTGCAGCAGTTCAAAGGCGTTTTCTAGGTTACGCCACTGAACTTGGATAAGTTCAAAACCAGTTGCATGAGACTAGACACATCAGAGTTATCTAGCCTTTGATTTTTTAAAAAACATGTTTTCTCGGTGGGCCTTAGACTATTCAAGCCAGTAGAGTGATACGGGCAGGACCTCTTGTGCATCTTGTTCCCGGAAGACTTCTTAATACACGCCATTCTGTAAATGACATACTTTTAGACATGAAGGTCATCTTGAGTGACAGCTTGGCCATAAATCACAAATCTGTCTATCCATCAGCAATTTCATAAAATAATATTCTAGTTTAGATTTGAAACATTTTAATGAAAATTGATCATATGTTTGGAATGGATCGACCCTCTAAGATTTTTGAAGGTCGCCCAAGATCGCCAGTTTGGCTAAAACTATGTCAAATTTATGGAAATTTTAAATATCCAGCAATCGTGCAAATATTCATACAGTCTTTAAGTTTCCTATCAAACCTTGCATTCTCAGTACTTTCAGTACTTTGATTGTTGTAAAGGAACGCATGGGCACTGGTTATTGTTGTAAAGGAACGCATAGGCACTGGTTATTATTGTAAAGCAATGTCTAGGCGCTGGATATTGTTGTAAAGGAACGCCTAGGCGCTGGTTATTGTTTTAAATTCCTGACTATGCGCTAGTGTAAAGCAATGTCTAGGCGCTGGATATTGTTGTAAAACATATCATGGCGCTGGATATTGTTGTAAAGGAACTCATAGGCGCTGGTTATTGTTGCAAAATCCTGTCTAGGCGCTAGTTATTGTTGTAAAGCAATGTATAGGCGCTGGATATTGTTGTAAAACATATCATGGCGCTGGATATTGTTGTAAAGGAACTCATAGGCGCTGGTTATTGTTGCAAAATCCTGTCTAGGCGCTAGTTATTGTTGTAAAGCAATGTCTAGGCGCTGGTTATTGTTGTAAAACATATCATGGCGCTAGTTATTGTTGTAAAGCAATGTCTATGCGCTGGTTATTGTTGTAAAACATATCATGGCGCTAGTTATTGTTGTAAAGCAATGTCTAGGCGCTGGTTATTGGTATATGTTAATTGTTGTAAAACATATCATGGCGCTAGTTATTGTTGTAAAACATATCATGGCGCTGGATATTGTTGTAAAGGAACTCATAGGCGCTGGTTATTGTTGCAAAATCCTGTCTAGGCGCTAGTTATTGTTGTAAAGCAATGTATAGGCGCTGGATATTGTTGTAAAGGCACGCCTAGGCGCTGGATATTGTTGTAAAGTCCTGTCTAGGCACTAGGTATTGTTGTAAAGCAAAGTCAATGTGCTGGATATTGTTGTAAAGACGTCATGGCGCTCGATAGTGTTGTAAAGTAATGCCAAGACTCTGGATATTGTTGTAAAGCCATATATATTTGCTAGATATTGTTCAAAAGCATCGCCTAGGCACTGGATATTGTTGTTAAGCAATTTCAAGGCGCTAGATACGTATTGTAAAGCAATATCCAGACGCTGGATATTGTTGCAAAGCAATTTCATGACTGTATATTTTTGTAAAGCAATCTGTAAATCCGTGTAAATGCGCTGGATATTGTTATAAAGCAATGCCAAGATGCTGGATACTGTTGTAAAGCAATGTCAAGACGCTGGATATTTTGTAAATCCGTGTCAAGGCGATGGTTATTGTAGTAAAGCAATGTCAAGACGCTGGTTATTGTTGTAAAGCAATGTTAAGGCGCTGGTTATTGTTGTAAAGCTATGCCAAGACGCTGGTTATTGTTTTAAAGAAATGTCAAGACGCTGGATATTGGTGCAAACCAATATCCAGACGCTGGATATTGTTGCAAAACAATGTCAAGACTGGATATTGTTGTAAAGCAATCTCAAGACTGGATATTGTTGTAAATCCGTGTAAATGCGCTGGATATTGTTGTAAAGCAATGTCAAGACGCTGGTTATTGTTGTAAAGCAATGTTAAGGCGCTGGTTATTGTTGTAAAGCTATGCCAAGACGCTGTTTATTGTTTTAAAGCAATGTCAAGACGCTGGATATTGTTGCAAACCAATATCCAGACGCTGGATATTGTTGCAAAACAATGTCAAGACTGGATATTGTTGTAAAGCAATCTCAAGACTGGATATTGTTGTAAATCCGTGTAAATGCGCTGGTTATTGTTGTAAAGCAATGTCAAGACACTGGATATTGTTGCAAAGCAATGTTCAGACGCTGGATATTGTTGCAAAGCAATGTCAAGACTGGATATTGTTGGAAAACAATGTCAAGACTGGATATTGTTGTAAAGCAATCTCAAGACAGGATATTGTTGTAAATCCGTGTAAATGCGCTGGATATTGTTGTAAAGCAATGTCAAGACGCTGGTTATTGTTGTAAAGCAATGTTAAGGCGCTGGTTATTGTTGTAAAGCTATGCCAAGACGCTGGTTATTGTTTTAAAGCAATGTCAAGACTGGATATTGTTGTAAATCCGTGTAAATGCGATGTATATTGTTATAAAGCAATGTCAAGACACTGGATATTGTTGCAAACAATGTTCAGACGCTGGATATTGTTGCAAAGCAATGTCAAGACTGGATATTGTTGTAAAGCATTGTCAAGACTGGATATTGTTGTAAAGCATTGTCAAGACTGGATATTGTTGTAAATCCGTGTAAATGCGCTGTATATTGTTGTAAAGCAATGTCAAGACACTGGATATTGTTGTAAATCCGTGTAAATGCGATGGATATTGTTGTAAAGCAATGTCAAGACGCTGGTTATTGTTGTAAAGCAATGTCAAGACTGGATATTGTTGTAAAGCAATCTCAAGACTGGATATTATTGTAAATCCGTGTAAATGCGCTGTATATTGTTGTAAAGCATTGTCAAGACGCTGGTTATTGTTGTAAAGCAATGTCAAGACGCTGGTTATTGTTGTAAAGCAATGTCAAGACTGGATATTGTTGTAAAGCAATCTCAAGACTGGATATTGTCTAGGCGCTGATTGTTGTTGGAAAGCAATGTATGTGTGCTTGAAATTGTTGGAAAGCAAAGTCTAGGTGCTGGTTATTATTGTAATGGAATGCCTAGGCGCTGGTTATTGTTGTAAATCCGTGTCAAGGCGCTTGGATACTACTACATATATATATAGTATATAAGCGTACACACATACGACAATTGTAACAACATATATGCATTCAACAAAGTCGTATTATAAGCAACATATAAGCAGATATACGCGAACTATAAATATAAACATACCGAGGAATTACCAATTATAGGTTAGAACCCAGGGTGTTTACTTCAGTAATACCTTATTATATTATGTGTTCATGGGTTTTCGTTATGCCCACAATAGACCCAATAGTTTTTTTACTATTAGTTTGTGGGGCGGGGTGGGGTTTGTTTTGTTGTTGTTGTTTTTTTATTATTCCAATTAACACGTCACAAACATTACATTAACACTTAACCCGCTAAGCATGACTATAAAAGACTTTGCGCCTATTGTAAACCCAGATCAGCGTTAACAATGTCCGGTTGCTGATCAGTCATTTTCCCTAAAACACCTCTTTGTCACATATATGGAATGGTCTTAATTCAAGGAAAGAACAGTCCATTATATATATGTAGCGGGTTAAGGGTTAATAACTTGCTCGTTAAATCCATACACTTTCTATGATGCATTTCGATTAAATTACTGCTATATCGTGATAATGTTTCGCATTAGCATATTTAAAGTGTTAACTTTATATATCGTAAATTTTAAATAAATGCATGCAAGTGATTGGTCTGTTTGAATGCGTGCATACAGCTGATTGGTCAGTTAGGATACCTGCGTACAGGCGATTGGTTAGTTGAAATGCATGCATACAGGTGATTGGTTAGTTTGTGCAGGAAGGTGTTAACATTTATACTTCCAAGAGTTGTTAATAATTCGGTTGTTTTGCTTTTTTTTGCAGAAACACAAAAAAAAGATATAGGTAAGTATACAACTGTAGGTATAAGTATAATAACAACTCTTTTTGGGTTGATTTATTAATTTTAAGTCTTATGTAGGAAACCGGTTGTACTGCATCTGCCTGTATATCAGTGTGTCAAGAATTAAACTCTATATTGACTGGAAGAGCTATGACTGTCAACGTAAACTTGTTTCATAATTTCAATATACTAAACTCGTTTTATAAATTTCATATACCGAAAGTTCTATTATTCAGCTGTAATACTCTCGAAGTAATGTATTTGTCTTAATTTATCTGAACACTTTGTTGTTGTTTTTGTTTTTTAACTCTTTTTATAAATTTAATCTACTTAAAGATACCTTTTATATTCAGGCGTGATATTCTCGAAGACATATAGTTGTCTTAATTTATCTAAAACACTACTACACAAATATTGGCGTAAAACCACCTGTCAAGGTAAAATGTCTGGATATATTTTTATTTTATTCCACGCAGATCTACTAAGAGCTAATTTAGCCTTGAAAATACGCAACACGGGTTATGTGCAAAATATAGACGAACTGTCAGGTCCTGAGTTCAAGCTCCTGTCGTCCTCCTACTGTAAACAGGTAACATATCTTCTCATTAAAGTAGCTAAATCGCCAACAACAGCCACATTTTACAACATATCTGTACGGTTTCTAAACCTACTGATGACGAGGTATATATATATTTATGATTTACATATTTCGAGAATCCAAACTATAGACAAATTATAAACGTTTTTTATCAGCCAGCCCAAATCTCAAAAGCATCGAATCCGTTAGAGTTACCCATAATTCATTTTAGGCATAGGGTTTTGTCTCGCCTTTTCGAAGAAAAAAAGGAGACATAGGTCTTTTCCGGCGGCGAAGGCGGCGTCAACATTCGACTTTTTGCATTTAAATGTGACATTGACCCTCCAAGCAAAGGGCAGATAACTTAATATTTTTTACATTCATCTTCTGCCTTTAAGGTCACTTTTAAGTGGAAGCGCTAGACCTTTCAAACTTTGGTTATAGTTGTCTCTTGGTTAGTACATCGCAACGTGACATAGGCAATGCCAATGTGACCTTACCCTCCATGCAAAGGGAAAATAACCTAAAAATCACTTTCTCACGAACTATTATGTTGAACTATATGTTAAACTTAGATTATAGTTTAATCTTCGGAAGACAAAAACTATTATATTTTGAAAAAGTTGTGTCTTGGGTATTGCATCTTTCTCGGCACAGGGGTTTCATTCATGACCTTAACCTATTTTGTTTTGCGTGAAGATCTAACGAATATTATTATACCTCTACATTCATGCCGTCACATGTTATAAGTAACCTCCTTCATCATGCCGCCCCATGTCATAACTAACCTCCATCATGCCGCCACATGTCGTAACTAACCTCCTTCATCATGCCGCCCCATGTCATAACTAACCTCCTTCATCATGCCGCCACATGTCATAACTAACCTCCTTCATCATGCCGCCACATGTCGTAACTAACCTCCTTCATCATGCCGCCCCATGTCATAACTAACCTCCATCATGCCGCCACATGTCGTAACTAACCTCCTTCATCATGCCGCCACATGTCATAACTAACCTCCTTCATCATGCCGCCGCATGTCAGTTGTCATAACTAACCTCCTTCATCATGCCGCCACATGTCATAACTAACCTCCTTTATTATGCCGCCACATGCCACAACTAACCTCCTTCATCATGCCGCCACATGTCATATTTAACCTCCTTCATCATGCCGCCACATGCCATAACTAACCTCCTTCATCATGCCGCCGCATGTCATAACTAACCTCCTTCATCATGCCGCCACATGCCATAACTAACCTCCTTCATCATGCTGTCACATGTCGTAACTAACCTCCTCCATCATGCCGCCGCATGTCAAAACTAACCTCCTTCATTATGCCGCCACATGTCATAACTAACCTCCATCATGCCGCCACATGTCATAACTAACCTCCTTTATCATGCCGCCACATGCCATAACTCACATCGTTCATCATGCCGCCACATGCCATAACTAACCTCCTTCATCATTCCGCCGCATGTCATAACTAACCTCCTTCATCATGGTGCCACATGTTGTAACTTACCTCCTTCATCATGCTGCCACATGCCATAACTAACCTCCTTCATCATGCCGCCGCATGTCATAACTAACCTCCTTCATCATGCCGCCACATGTTGTAACTTACCTCCTCCATCATGCCGCCACATGTCATAACCAACCTCCTCCATCAGGCCGCCACATGTCATAACTAACCTCCTTCATCATGCCGCCACATGTCATAACTAACCTCCATCATCATGCCGCCACATGCCATAACTAACCTACTTCATCATGCCGCCGCATGTCATAACTAACCTCCATCATGCCGCCACAAGTTGTAACTTACCTCCTCCATCATATCTATGTCACTATATTATTGAACCCGAACAAACAAGGCTTTGTATCTCGTCTATGGACATGACATGCATTGTATGTGCTAAATTTATTTTGCTCAGTATATTACCACGTGGTTAACAAAACACTTCCGAAGCAATTTCCACTCCCTCCAAAGTCACTCTACCTGTATCCTGTCACACGCTAAATCTTACGACCTTCATTCCACCATCGCACGTTTTGCACGGGTATACACTGTCACACTCGTGTATAAACAAATAGTCTATTGACTGCCAATTTCACATCTGCCAGAAGAACTTCCGGGATCTCCATTGTCTCTGCCTCATTTATTGGTATGTGTGTGTGTTGGCGGGGGGGGGGGGGGGGGGGGGGGGGGGTCGAAATTAAAACATGAATCGGTATTCACGTTTATCCAGATATATATTTTAATGTTTTATCCTTTACAACATAAATATTTATTTTTTGGTCCACCTTCTCTATCGGAGATATCACATATTCGAATATGTGATATCACCAATTTGAATACGTGATATCGCATATTCGAATACGTGATATCTCCCATAGAGAAGGTGGACCAAAAAATAATATTCCTGCTCGTTAAACATGTAACATTCCTGCTCATAAACATGTAACATTCCTGCTAGTTAAACATGTAACATTCCTGCACATTAAACATGTAACATTCCTTCTCGCTAAACATGTTACATTCCTGCACATTAAACATGTAACATTCCTGCTCATTAAACATGTAACATTCTTGCTCGTTAAAGATGTAACATTTCTGCTCATTAAACATGCATTCTTGCTCGTTAAACATGTAACATTCCTGCTCATTAAACAAATAACATTCCTGCTCGTTAAACATGTAACATTCTTGCTCGTTATAATGTAATACTCTTGCACATTAAACATGTAACATTCTTGCTCGATAAACATGTAACACTCCTGCTCATTAAACATGTAACATTCCTGAAAATTAACATGTAACATTCTTGCTCGTTAAACATGTAACATTCCTGCTCATTAAACATGTAACATTTCTGCTCATTAAACATGTAACATTCTTGCTCGTTAAACATGTAACATTCCTGCTCATTAAACATGTAACATTCCTGAAAATTAAACATGTAACATTCTTGCTCGTTAAACATGTTACATTCCTGAAAATTAAACATGTAACATTCTTGCTCGTTAAACATGTAAAATTCCTACTCGTAACATGTAACATTCCTGCTCGTTAAATATGTAACATTCCTGCACATTAAACATGTAACATTCCTGCTCGTTAAACATGTAAAATTCCTGCTCGTAACATGTAACATTCCTGCTCGTTAAACATGTAACATTCCTGCACATTAAACATGTAACATTCCTGCTCGTTAAACATGTAACATTCCTGCTCGTTAAACATGTAACGTTCCTGCACATTAAACATGTAACATTCCTGCTCGTTAAACATGTAACATTCCTGCACATTAAACATGTAACATTCCTGCTCGTTAAACATGTAACATTCCTGCTCGTTAAACATGTAACATTCCTGCTCGTTAAACATGTAACATTCCTGCACATTAAACATGTAACATTCCTGCTCATTAAACATGTAACATTCCTGAAAATTAAACATGTAACATTCTCGCTCGTTAAACATGTTACATTCCTGAAAATTAAACATGTAACATTCTTGCTCGTTAAACATGTTACATTCCTGAAAATTAAACATGTAACATTCTTGCTCATTAAACATGTAAAATTCCTGCTCGTAACATGTAACATTCCTGCACATTAAACATGTAACATTCCTGCTCGTTAAACATGTAAAATTCCTGCTCGTAACATGTAACATTCCTGCTCGTTAAACATGTAACATTCCTGCACATTAAACATGTAACATTCCTGCTCGTTAAACATGTAACATTCCTGCTCGTTAAACATGTAACGTTCCTGCACATTAAACATGTAACATTCCTGCTCGTTAAACATGTAACATTCCTGCACATTAAACATGTAACATTCCTGCTCGTTAAACATGTAACATTCCTGCTCGTTAAACATGTAACATTCCTGCTCGTTAAACATGTAACATTCCTGCACATTAAACATGTAACATTCCTGCACATTAAACATGTAACATTCCTGCTCGTTAAACATGTAACATTCCTGCTCGTTAAACATGTAACATTCCTGCACATTAAACATGTAACATTCCTGCTCGTTAAACATGTAACATTCCTGCTCGTTAAACATGTTACATTCCTGCTCGTTAAACATGTAACATTCCTGCTCGTTAAACATGTAACATTCATTCTTGTTAAACTTATATCATTATTGTTCATTAAACATGTAAAATTCCTGCATATTAAAAATGTAACCATCTTGCTCATTAAACATATCATTCTTGCCCATTAAACATATATCATTATTGTTCATTAAACATGTAACATTTCTGCTCATTAAACATGTAACATTCTTGCTCGTTAAACATGTAACATTCCTGCTCGTTAAACATGTAACATTCCTGCTCATTAAACAACATTCCTGCACATTAAACATGTAACATTCCTTCTCGTTAAACATATAACATTCCTGAACATTAAACATGTAACATTCCTGCTCATTAAACATGTAACATTCCTGAAAATTAAACATATAACATTCTTGCTCGTTAAACATGTAACATTCCTGCGCGTTAAACATGTAACATTCCTGCTCATTAAACATGTAACATTTCTGCTCGTTAAACATGTAACATTCCTGCTCATTAAACATGTAACATTCCTGCTCGTTAAACATGTAACATTCCTGCTCATTAAACATGTAACATTCCTGAAAATTAAACATATAACATTCTTGCTCGTTAAACATGTAACAATCTTGCTCGTTAAACATGTAACATTCCTGCTCGTAAAACATGTAACATTCCTGCTCATTAAACATGTAACATTCCTGCTCGTTAAACATGTAACGTTCCTGCACATTAAACATGTAACATTCCTGAAAATTAAACATATAACATTCTTGCTCGTTAAACATGTAACATTCCTTCTTGTTAAACTTATATCATTATTGTTCATTAAACATGTAACATTCCTGCTCGTTAAACATGTAACATTCCTGCTCATTAAACATGTAACATTCCTGCTCGTTAAACTTATATCATTATTGTTCATTAAACAAGTAACATTTCTGCTCATTAAACATGTAACATTCCTGCACATTAAACATGTAACATTCCTTCTTGTTAAACTTATATCATTATTGTTCATTAAACATGTAAAATTCCTGCTCAATAAAAATGTAACCATCTTGCTCATTAAACATATCATTCTTGCCCATTAAACATATATCATTATTGTTCATTAAACATGTAACATTCCTGCTCATTAAAAATGTAACAATCTGGCTCATTAAACAGGGAACATCCCTGCTGATTTCCGTTTTTCCTTCTCTTTGGGACGACCCGTACTGACGTATTTTGGTGTCGATGGACCTTTAATTGAATATCCAACATTCACTTAAATTCTTTGTAAATTATTCAATTAGGTTTATCTTCATGTATTAACACCTTAGTATTGTACAATGTTTCTATACACGTGTCTGTTCTTTTCAGATGGATCATTTCTATGCCCAAAGTCGGTTCCGAGATTCATACCGCGGATGCGAAGTGCTGTCAATTCAGTAAGTAACTATCCATGTTATCATGATACTATATCCCTCAATTTTTTTTTACACGTAAAACGAATAATTAATACGTGACTAAGCACTTTAGATGGACTCTTATTTTCTTTTTTCATCTTTACCTTTTCTTTATAGCTCGACTATTCGAAGAATAAAAAAGCTTATGTAATCACCCCGGCGTCCCAGTCCCAGTTCACATAAAGCTCTGCTGTAAGCTGTGTTTAGAGTTCTATATCTCTTACATTTCTTAACCTGGCTGCTCACCCAAATTTGGCCATGGGCTTCCTTATAGTAGTATCTTAAGGGCTGCAGAAGTCCAATACCCACTGGACTCCCTTTACACCCAAATTTTGATATCCCTTAAAGCTGTGTTTACACGTCTATATCTCTTACATTTCTTACCAAAGCTCAAACAAATTTGGGCCTGGGTGTCCTTATAGTATTATCCAGAAGGTTGCATAGGTAATCACACTTCTTCATTTTCTGGACTTCCATGGAACCAACATTGTGATGAAATGTGCAGTAAACGCAAGGTTTGCGTGTAAACTGATGTGTATATATATACTGAAAAGAAAAAGAAACGCATATTGGGTATTTCCGCTATATATTGTATGTTTAATATGCTACTGCTAATCAAATGGTACAGGCCTGTCCTTTCGGAAAGAAGGTGTAAACAGCACCGAACACACCAATGGTTACTCCTTTAAAGTTTCATTATCGACAGAATGCGCATTTGGCTCAAGCAGGTGAGCAAACTTAGGCGTTAAACGTTGCAATCACTTAACATTAAACACAGTACTGAAATGGCTTGACTTTTTGAAGCGAAACTTCAACATTTATGAATTTCGTGTAACAAAGTATACTTTGATTAAAAGTTCTACTACATCACAGAGTTGTCCTTTCTTTAATTAGTTGTAGCCCTTTTTTGTACAAAACACGTTGAGATATATCTGGAATATTACGTGTAATTAGGTGTGTTTAATATTTATTTATTTTTCCTTTCAGTTATATACATTTCTTAAACTGTTTGTCTTAACTCAAAACAAAAATTATTCGGATTCCTTACAGCATGATCTAAATGAGTGCAGAAGTAATTTAGGCGCAAAAAAATCATAGGCTCCGTGGGTGCCCGTAGAGTCCAACTTAATATACCTATGACATGTGCAGTAATTTTGGTTTAGGTAAACATCCAATCTGTTGTTACTGACAGATGATTTACTGTTCTTATTCTTAGCTCAATCATATTGTGATATGGCCCACGCATCTCCACCCACACCCTCCATCGCCACCCGAAACCCAACTATTTTAAAACAAATATTTATTTACATATTTCTGTTGTTGTTTT
>JAWPHD010005118.1:37500-40000 GCA_037043455.1 Cyrtodaria siliqua
TATTAGCAGCAGTAGTAGCAGTAGTAGCAGTAGTTGTAGCAGTAGTAGTAGCAGTAGTAGAAGAAGCAGTAGTAGCAGTAGCAGTAGCAGCAACATTAGTAGCAGCAGTAGTAGTAGAGCAGTAGTAGTAGTAGCAGCAGTAACAGTAGTATTAGCAGTAGTATCAGCATTAGTAGCAGTAGTAGCAGCAGTAGTAGCAGTAGTAGTAGTAGCAGTAGTAGAAGAAGCAGTAGTAGCAGCAGCAGTAGCAGCAACATTAGTAGAAGCAGTAGTAGTAGTAGTCACAGTAGTAACAGTAGTAGCAGCAGTTGTAGCAGTAGCAGCAGACCAGTAGCAGTAACAGCAGCAGCGGTAGTAGTATTAGCAGGAATAGTAGCAGTAGTAGCAGTAGCTATAAAAGTAGCAGCAGCATTCGCAGAAGTTGCAGTGCTATTTCTGCTACTATTACTGATACTTCTACTGATACTACTGCTGCTGCTACTGCTACTATTACTATTACTTCTACTACTGCTACTACTACTGCTGCTGCTGCTACTACTGCTGCCTCTGCTGGTGCTGCAGCTACTGCTGCTGCTGCTACTAATGCTACTGATGCTACTACTTCTACTACGGCTTCTACTACTACTGCTACTATTGCTGCTGCTGCTACTACTGCTACTACTACTGCTACTGCTGCTACTACTACTGCTCCTACTGGGACTACTATTGCTACTGCTACTATTATTGCTACTGCTACTGCTCCTGCTACTACTACTGCTCCTACTACTACTATTACTACTCCTACTGCTACTACTACTGCTGCTACTACTTCTACTACTGCTCTTACTACTACTGCTACTATTGCTGCTGCTGTTACTACTGCTACTACTACTGCTCCTGCTGCTCCTGCTGCTGCTGCTGCTGCTGCTGCTGCTGCTGCTGCTGCTACTACTACTACTATTACTGATCCTACTACTACTACTACTACTATTGCTGCTGATTTACTACTGCTACTGCTACTATAAAGATGTTGTAGTAGTAGGAGCAGTAGCAGGAGCAGTAGGAGCAGTAGTAGGAGCAGTACTAGTAGCAGTAGCAGTAGCAGTAGCAGTAGTAGTAGCAGCAGTAGCAGCAGCAGTAGCAGTATTAGTAGCAGGAGCAGTAGTAGTAGTAGTTGCAGTAGCGGTATTAGTAGCAGGATCAGTAGTAGTAGGTAGTAGTAGTAGCAGCAGCAGGAGTAGCAGTAAAAGCAGTAGTAACATTAGTGGTAGTAGTAGCAGTAGCGGCAGCATCAGTAGCAGCAGCGTTCGCAGGAGTTGCAGTGCTATTTCTGCTACTATTACTGATACTTCTACTGATACTACTGCTGCTGCTACTGCTACTATTACTACTACCACTGCTACTACTACTGCTGCTGCTGCTACAACTGCTGCTACTACTGCTGCCTCTGCTGGTGCTCCAACTACTGCTGCTGCTGCTACTACTGCTACTGCTGCCACTACTTGTACTACTGCTTCTACTACTAATGCTACTATTGCTGCTGCTGCTACTACTGCTACTACTACTACTGCTCCTACTTCTGCGACTACTATGGCTACTGCTACTATTATTGCTGCTGCTACTGCTCCTGCTACTACTACTGCTCCTACTACTACTATTGCTGCTGCTACTACTGCCCATACTACTACTATTACTACTACTACTGCTCCTACTGCTACTACTACTGCTGCTACTACTTCTGCTGCTACTACTTCTTCTACTGCTCCTACTACTACTGCTACTATTGCTGCTGCTGTTACTACTGCTACTACTACTGCTCCTGCTGCTCCTACTGCTACTGCTGCTGCTGCTGCTGCTGCTGCTGCTGCTGCTGCTGCTGCTGCTGCTGCTGCTGCTGCTGCTGCTACTACTACTACTACTACTACTATTACTGATCCTACTACTACTACTGCTGCTGCTGTTACTACTGCTACTGCTACTATAATTGTTGTAGTAGTAGGAGCAGTAGCAGGAGCAGTAGGAGCAGTAGTAGCAGCAGTACTAGTAGCAGTAGTAGTAGTAGTAGCAGTAGTAGCAGTAGTAGTAGCAGTAGTAGCAGCAGCAGCAGCAGTATTAGTAGCAGGAGCAGTAGTAGTAGTAGCAGAATTAGTAGCAGGAGCAGTAGTAGTAGGTATTAGTAGTAGCAGCAGGAGTAGCAGTAAAAGTAGTAGTAACATTAGTGGTAGTAGTTGCAGTAGTAGCAGCATCAGTAGCAGCAGCATCAGTAGTAGTAGCAGTAGTAGTAGCAGTAGTAGCAGTAGTAGCAGTAGTAGTAGTAGTAGTAGCAGTAGCAGCAGTAGTAGTAGTAGTAGCAACAGTAGTAGCAGTAGTAGTAGTAGTAGCAGCAGCAGAAGTAACAGCAGCAGAAGTAATAGTATTAGTAGCAGCCGCATAAGTAGCAGCAGAAGTAGTAGTAGCAGTATTGACAGTAGTAGCAGCAGTAGTAGCAGTAGTAGCAGTAGTAGCAGTAATAGCAGTAATA